>CM057820.1:24955120-25000120 GCA_030067965.1 Latrodectus elegans | reverse complement strand
AATTTAAGACTAGTTATATAAAATTAAATAAATACTCTTGACTGTTATTTGAATTTAATTATTAATTAAATTAATGTAAAAATTTAACAGGCTATTTAGTTACATTTTATGTTAACAAAAACGTACAGCCAATTATTTAAATCATGTATAGAAGGTTTAAATTTTTGTAATTGAATATTCAGCAAAGTTTATAGCATGTCATATATTTACAGTATCTCACAAAAGTGATGGGGCATTTGTGTTTTACAAAAGGAAATTGTAATAAAATTAACTAAAAATGCATGTACAAATTTTCTATGGCTGTGTTTCATATTTAAAGTAAGTAACAATTATTACATAATATACATTTTATTAAAATATTAAAATATTTATTAAATAAAAATACAATTGCGTAGAACGGAGAAAAAAGCTCACATAAGTGATAAGACACTTGCTTTTCCATCAAATATTTATCCAAAAATTTTATTTTTTAAAGGGTTTTAAATTTTTTATGGATTTTCTTTTACTTTTAAAACATGATTTAATCTTCTTGGGATGGATTTGACTAATTTGTTTTTGATTTTTGGAGTGATTTTACCTCATTCTTCTTGATACATTGATTTTAACATTGTTTTGAAGAAATGGTGTGTTTGCGAATTCTTGATTCCGATTCGTGCAAATTATTCTCTATGGCATTTAAGTCTGGAGATTGTGATGGTTTTTTTATTATTTCAGGACATCTATACAGCAGCCAGAGTCTAACGTTCAAAGCAGTGTGCTTGGGGTTATTGTCCTGGTAGAATTTAAAATCGTTATGAAGGTTCAATTTTCTTGATTAAAATTTCAAATTTTGCTTTATAATATCAATATACTTGTATCGATATATTTTACTATCAATAAAAACATTACCAAATCCAGCGGACGATATACACCCCCGTACCATAACTCCTCTACCACCATGTTTTTCTGTTGGCACCAAGTTCTGTTTACGAAATTATTCCCTTGGCTCTCTCCACACCAAAATTCTACCGTCAGAACCAAATATATTAAATTTACTCTCATTAGAGCAAATATAACTTTATTCCAGTAATCAGAATTTTTATTTATTTTGGATTTTGCGAAAGTCAGTCTGAGTTTTCTATTTTCACTTACGAAGAATTTTTTTCTAATATCCAGCAGACTCTACCGTGATATCCAGCTGATCGAATTACTCTTTTAATAGTCTCAGGATTAACAATTACTCCATATAATGCTTTTTAATCAGCAGCAACATTAGGAGCACTCATACTTGGATTTTTTTTTAATAATTCGAGCGATAATTCGCTTTATTCTATTGGATAGCTTTGATGGTCGTTCATGTCTTCTTTTATTCTGAATCATATGATTCTTTTTACATCATTTAATGATATTGAAAACTGTTGAATGACTCAAGTTAACTATTTCAGCAGTTTCTCTAACAGATTTTAAACTTTCAATATGCAAATTAATAATTAATTTTCGCATTTCAGGCGAAGTTTCTTTTCGTTTAGCATTTATGACTTAACACAGCTAAAAAACACACAAAAATTCCAAAAATTTCTGTAGAAAAATACTGCAGATGATTTTAAAAATCATTGCCAATTGCTTTTTTGAGTAAAAATAAAACACTTAAAAAATATTTTTATTGCTTTTTTCAGACTGTTTTTGTTGCATATCTAATGATATCCCATCACTTATGTGAGCTGTTCTTTGCTCCGTAATAACCAATTAAATTTTTTAAAATCAATATTTTAATATTTTGACAAAATGTACGTTATATAACAATACTTGTATTTTTAATTAATTTTACTAGTTTCCTTTTGTAAAGAACAAGTATCTCTTCAATTTTGTGAGACACTGTCATAAAATTCAATCTAAATTCATTGAAAATAGTTATCTAGTTAGCAAATTATTTGGTTTTATAATAAAAGTATTAATATCAAAAGTATATAAAGCAAATCATTTAACATAATCCAGAAAACTTTATAATCCTTATATTATTCAATGTATAGATTATATAATCAATATTTAGATTCAGATCACTCTGATTATAATCAGTACAATCTGTATTGATAACAATTTCAGACACTTGAAATTTGAAAATTACAATAAGCAGTTGAAACGCGCGCGCGCGTGTGTGTGTTTCAAAAACTATTTATTAATATTGTATACATTGCACTCTAAGTAAATCCATCTCATTTGAAAAAAAAAATATTAGTCAAAGTTTGGCGTGAATTTTTTTTTAATTAGCAGTTACATGTTTACAAAATTATTATGCATATGTAATATTTAATAAACTTTGATAAAGTAAATAAAGCTATGCTTAGTTACTTACTTAATAATAATTAAATAGAAATAAACTAAGTGTTATGCATATGGTTGTAAGAAATACATATTTTTGCAATTCAAGAAAATTATTCTGCTTCCATAATATATATTCCTATTTGCAAAATATTATTTACTATTTTTATAAATATTAGGCTTATCAATTTTCTCTATTTCAACCTCAAAATAAATCTGTCATTTAGTAAATTCAATTAATTTTACTTTTTTTCCTTAAAAGTTCATCTAAAGAAAACTAGTAATTATAATTTATTAATTTTCGTCTTTTAATATTAATTTTTACTTCATTTATGGAAGCAAAAGCATGAATACATCGTTGAAAATTTAAAAAAAGTAATTTTAACTGCTATTATAGAATTTACAGTCTGTAACTTATCATTTCAATTTAAATTTGAGTTTATTTATATTCATCCTATTGAATTGAGCATCCTTTTGTCACTTTATCATATTTTAAATAAAGCAGGTGCTTATGAAGTTCTATACACATAAACTAAATTTCTGAATACTAACTCTTAACCTGACAGTTTTACCAGACTAGTTTTCTGATCTTGTAATTGATTGCTTGATTTTCATTCAATTAATTGTATGCAAATATTGGCAACATTAGCAACAACGTTTTCCTAAGTATTTTGTTCATATCATATATAAATCATATATAAAATATTTATTTATAAATGTTTGAGACCAACTGATGTGATTCTCAATTAAAATTAAATATGGAATATTTATTTACAAAATATCTCAAAGTATATATGTTGATCAAAATAAAATAGAATTATTTGAATTAAATATATATTGAATTATAAATATTTACACTTTTGTATTTTAACTGTAAGAACAACATTTTATAAGACCATAAATTAAACTTTTGGAAATAAATTATTCAGAAAATATGATTTCTAGGTTTCAAATTCTAAGTTGCATTTTTTTTATCAGATATCAGACCTAGTCAGGTCAACTGGCAAGCTTACAAAAATCGTTGATTCGGTTTTCCTCAGATCTCTCTATTTTAAGGTAAAAAGAATTCTATGATAACTTTCACAAAATTAGTTTTAAGAAAAATGAATCCCGACCTAAAATTACACAGCCAAGAAAACATTCAATGTAAACGAAGTATAGTCAATAAATTATTTGCAAAATAAGCTATAAGTTAAGGAGATTTTGAAAATATTTAATATTATGGAATGGAACTAATTTGCCTAGGTTACATTTCATATAACATGCTTATTTAAGTATTCTCATTTATCAACTAATTCCTTTTTATCAATAAATTTTTCAGAAATATAATTTCAACACTTTTTCCTGAGATGACAGTTAATTTACCTAGATTAAGTTTCATACAAATTAACATGCTTATATTTATGTGTTCTCACACGTAAAAGAATTCTTCTGTATCAATATATTTTTTAAGAATATTATTTTCTCCAACGCTTATACTTTCCCTGAGATGACAAGTGTTGAGTGTACAATTTAACGCGGATATATGTGCATAGTATAAGGAATAAGTAATAACACTTCCATGTATGTACCACTTATTTTAATCTCCGTATTTTACTCAATTAAAAACTCAAGTGAGCAGACTTGTATATAACTAATATATTGAAAAAATAAAGCTGAAAATAAGTACAAAAAATAAGAAAAAATCCCTTTGCGATCTTGATCCAAGGTTATAACAGAAAAATGTCAGTTATGACCAAGCGCTAACATAAACAGTGTTAATAAAATATTTTCGTAGTGACGCGTTCTTCTTTGATAATTTTAATAATAGTGGAAATGTAATTATTGTTTCAAAGAACTAGAAGCAATACATGAGCTTTCTACTCTCTTAATTCTATTTAAAACGTAGATATGATTTCAAAGTTTCATTTTCAAAATCTCACATATTTAGGCTTGTAATAGAAAGGAAAAATATTTGTTGCTTTTATTTGGTTTACTCTTCATTTAAGATCCATTTTTAATAAGACAGTTAATGCAATTGGTATTTATGATTTAATGTGGATTCTGAACCATAGAAAACATTCTCATATGAAAAAAGAATTGAACTTATAAACTATTGTGTGTGTGTGTGTGTGTGTGTGTGTGTGTGTGTGTGTGTGTGTGTGTGTGTGTGTGTGTGTGTGTGTGTGTGTGTGTGCGTGTGTGTGTGTGTGTGTGCGCGTGTGTGTGTGTGTGTGTGTGTGTGTGTGTGTGTGTGTGTGTGTGTGTGTGTGTGTGTGAGAGAGAGAGAGAGAGATAAAAATGAATGTTTTAATTGCTTGATGTCTGATCCGTTGAAACCAAAATTTAATAAGCCACTCATATTATAAAATTCAACATTGAGAAATCATAGTAAAGAAAACTTTTTACAATTTCTTGTTGAAAAGGTAAAAGTAAGGTTTTGTCAAACACAACTATATCCGGCAATGAGACCTGGTTTGTTAAGACATCGTTCTCATTTTCGGATGATAGTGATCAGGAATTTCGATTTATATAAACTAAGATCCTCCGTGTTCTCTAAAAGCACGTCAAACAGGTCGTCATCGTTGCAATGTCTTCCAAGTGAATGAATTACTCTGCGTTCTGTCCGAGATTTAGAGGATCATCTGTTTCGTCCCTTCTTCAAAATTACGAGTACTCCCATCTCGACTGCTTTCATCAACTGGTAGATCCCAAATATGGAATAGGTACTGGGAAGTATATCGGAGCAATAACAAACAAATCTATCATAAATAATAATTGTTTGTATTGCCAATATTGGTAAATAAAATGCAGATTAAATTCTCATTATCAAGTATGAAAAGAAAACGGCAAGTGAGAATTGATCCTAGAATCACTGTTGAACAACAAGAAACATACAGGCTGATCTTTTTTTAAAGTGGCAGTGTTTGGAGCGTCCCGTAGCGTATTCTAATAGCCAAAATGACACTAAACTTGGTATTCAGACTAATCAAGACAAGGAAAAAAAGATTTCGTGGAAAAAAACTTTTAGTTCCAAAGGTCACCGTTATGGCCTTTTGGGCATTCCAAAGTCGCCGTTAGGGCCGTGGCACTGCTGCAATTTACAATAATGAGAATTAGCATAAAACACGGGTATCAAAGAAAAATGCAAATGCTGTGCGATGACAGTGCCAATAATAGAGGCTATAAAAGCAATTAGTAGACAGCTCCGACAACTAATCTCAGCTGAAGTAAATGAGAGCTCCAGTGGCCATACCTCTCACGTTAGCGGAACGTGCGTTTATGTTGGTAGAGTATCAAATTTGTCTATTCTAAAGGACAACATAACAAAGACAGTTCGGAATATTCCTCGTGATATGTTATGTATGGCTGTGGAGAACGTTGTACACAGAATGCACAGTGTTATTTCAGAGAACAGTGCTTACATTGAATGTGGTCTAATTCCTCACTAGTAAGTAAATGTAGTAAATTAACATTAATAGTTTAACTGCATGATTGTATGTGTTAGTAGTTTTCTTTTCTTACATTTTATACATTGTAAAACGCCACAAAATGTCCTTGCGGCAATTTTTGGAACTGTAATTTTTTTCATGGAAACCTTTTTCCCGTGTCTTGATTACTCTAAATACCAAGTTTGGTGACATTTCGGCTATTAGATCGTGGTAGAGGGCGCTTCAAACGCTGTCACTTTAAAAAAAGATCAACGGGTAAATAGTTGCTTCTGCTTTCATGTTAATTAGATTGTTTTCTTTCGTTTGGCATATGTATGAGTACAACACCTTAAGAAAAAATATGGAAAAAATTATGCTGTATACATTGAAACAATTTATAATAGCTTTAGATCATTAATCCGTCTACAAAGTTGATTCAGAATTGTATTTATAAAATAACAAATTTTATTTTATCCAATAATCGCGTTTTGATAAGGTATTTTTCGGAAGTAAAGAAGCTTCGTAATCGAATCTTCTTTACTTCCGAAAAATACCTACATCGAAGAAAGTAAATCAATCGTGCTTCAATTTTGCTATTTACATTGCCAATCATTATTTACAAACTTGTGATTCCCTAAAGCATTTAATAAATAAATATATGATAATACAAATGACTTATAATTCCGTTTCTTATAACAGTCACTACTTGAAAAAATTGTATGATATTTTAATATAAAAATGTCATTTTCAAAAATATACAAGACATTTCGTTAAAAAGCTATTATATTTTATTTAAAAATAATCTTAGTACTTTCTTTAATCTAAAAAAAAATCTTTTTTATTTCAGATGATTCACTTGAAAACCATTTTTCTTATGTCTACTATATTTTTCATATATAACACTTTATCAATCATTTTTGTTTCCTTAAAATAATTCCTTTTTAATTTTTGCTTAGTTATTGACGGGGATATATATTTTTGCAATTTTTACTACTTATATGTACCACACCGCACATATATGTAATCTGACAGAAATTCGTATTTACAATTCAGCAAAGAAGTTTTAATAATTTAATTTAATATTGCAAATAAGCTGAATATATGTTCGAGAAAATATTAAAAAGATTATTTTTATACAGAAATAACCAGTTATTAACTTTCAATATAAATTAAATTATCGCGCTAAGAAAAATACATTTAAATGAAATATCTACTTATCTCTTTTAAGTAACATGTTTGCACTGTGCACGCAAAATATAAAAATATAATAAATTTAACAGTTACACACACACATATTTTGATATTTATTGAAAGTTTTAATAAAACTTTAGAAAAGCTAGTATATACATTTGCATTTCCTATTTTGAAATCTACATTACATATTGAATTATTCCAAATACTTGAAATGAATTTAAAGAATGAGAAGTGTCAACAAAGCTATTTGTTATACTTCTAAGAGTAAATGTCTTTATCTTAGAAGTTGAGTTAATTTTATTTGCGACTGTTGTAAAATAAAATAAAGTAAATGAAAACTGTACTTTGATTAAATTTGCAAATATAATTTTTTTGATACTTTTTCAATTTTTTCGGAAAATAAATAAAACGAAAATTATAAATATTTTATGCACATTAAATCTTATATATAATATTTGATTAATACATTAAAATCAGAATTTATTGAATTTTGAATTTGATATAATGAATAACTTAATATTATTCATGTATAATTATTTTTAGACAAACAATTCCTTTCTAAACAAATTCCCAAATAAATAAATTAGATAAGGATTATTCATTAAGAAATTTTCATAAGAAGCGAAATTATTCATAAGAATAATATCGCTTTTCATAAATACTTATTTATTTGGGAATTTATTTTATAAAATTAAAATTTATTAATAAAATCATTCAATAAAATTATTCATAAGAAGCAAAAGTATATAAATTCCGAAAAATGTATAATTAAATAATAAAATATTAATTATAAATTTGAACAATGTATAAAGTGACTGTGAAAAGTATAGGAAGTGTCTTAGTGACGGAAAATGGAAAATTAATAGATTTTCTGCCATGCTTCATATAATAATAAATTTTAATACTATATATTTCTTAAACAATATATATCAAATTCTTAATTAACAAAATTATAATCTGTAACATTTTTTAAATCATAATTTAAATTATTGCCGGGGAACTTTTCTTACGAATCGGTACTATCATAGAGTATCAAAACATGATACTGCAATATTATTGATAATGATAAATAAATAAAGATAAAAACTATAATAAAAAATTCCTTAACCAAATAAACAAAATAATTTGCAAGTCAATTATTAAGTTTAATAACCATTTTTATCGATAAAGTTTATATAAATGTCTATTAAATTTAAATAAAAATATTTTAAAATTATAATAAAAAATTCTTTAACTAAATAAACAAATTAATTCGTAATCCTAATATTAAACTAAATAACCATTTTTAGAAATAAAGTTAATAAAAATAAATATTCAATTCAAATAAATAAAGTTTAAACTATAATAAAAATAATTTCTTAATCAAATAAACAAATTGTAAGCCTAATATTAAATTGAATAACCAGTTTTATAAAAAAATTTTATATAAATTGCTATTTAATTAAAAAAAAGGTTTATAAAACTATAATAAAAAACTCCTTAATCAAATAAACAAATTATTTTGTAAACCTGATATTAAATTGAATAACCATTTTTATAAATAAAGTTTATAAAAATAGTTATTCACTTTAAATAATTAAAGTTTAAAACTATAGTAAAAAAATTCCTTAACTAAATTAACAAATGAATTTGTAATCTTAGTATTAAATTGAATAACTATTTTTATTCATTTCTTTATATAAAATGCTATAAGAAACCAAAAACACACGTAAAACAAAAAGAGAGAAAACTGTGCAGCCGATAGTCTCTATTAAGAAGTATCCGCCTGAGAATTATTAGTAGTTGATAAAAAGTAACAAAAACACACACACAGAGATGAAAAACTTAAAGTATATAAAATATTTTTAGGAAACAAAGGATTATTAAGCATCAATGTTCTCTTGAATTCCTCTTAATATTATTTTCCTAATCAAAATGTTATTTGATACACAAGTATTCTTATAATCTACACGGGAAATAATTAAAAGAATCAGGCCAATAACTATAATTCGTAATTATTTGATACCAATATTACCATTTTCACATACAATTCATACATTTTCATAAAATGAACAATTTATAAATTTTATAAAATAATTTATGAGTGGCATCTGTTAAAAATTTGATCTGGTCTAATTTCCAGTCATTTTTGGATTCAATATGAAATATTTTTATCGGATTATGACTAGTTTTTCATTCCATAAAATTATTTACTCTTCCTTCTAAATAATTTTAACGTGAGATTGAAATGTTATTTTTCTGTTGTCTTATCTGTTTTAAATTAATAAATCAATACCAAGAAAATTTTCCACATATGTGTCGTTCTTTCATTGAACTAGTAAGAGTCATCAAATATTGATTTAATCAATCACTTTTGATTGATTATGCATCGATGTCATACATCGACGACAATAAAATCATTATATTTATTTCTTAAGCCATTGATTAATTTAAACAATTTTTGCAATTAAAATAATAAAAAGCAGTATTATTTAAATATTAGATTTTATACTTATCTAGCACAAAAAATTTATTTTAAATATATTATAAATTTTCAGTAAAATATTCCCATAAACCAATAATGAAAAGTAAAAGAAAAAATTTAGAATTTACCTATCGTTGTTCCTAAATAATAATAGATGGTAAATCAAAATTTACTTTAGTTTAAATAATAATAATAACTTTTAATTTCCTTATCATTATTTTTGAATAATATTTTATGGTAAGTCAAAATTTACTTTTCGTTTTGTGTTAAGAAATATTAAGAATTCTGCCTATGTTTATATGTTTTTAACACTAAACATTCCTTATGGAAAAATTGTAATTATTATATAAGAACTATAGAATGATAGTGAAATATTATGCTATTTTTTCAACAATGATTAAGAAATTTCAGTAGAAAATAATAAAAATTCAATTTAGGTTTGTAACGCAGTTAACTTTGGCTTTAGTTTTTTTACCTTATAATGTTATAATATATTATATACATTATAAAATTTACCTTATAATAATTACAATACGAACTTCTTAAAATCGAATTAAAATAATTTGTAGATTGATGGTTCAATTTTTAACATTTTTTATATGAATTTGCAAACTTTTTTCATTTTCAATAAACTCTTAAAACCTTTAAATAATTTATCATAAAAGTCATTTGTCGGTATACGATTATTTAAAATTGGTAAATTAAACTAATTTAAGTGAATAATATTTGACAGTTAATAATTTTTGATTAGCAAATGCGTACATACTAATATTGTACACATAATAAGAACTAAATATTTTTATACAATATTTGTTCTTAAAATAAAATTAAACATAATTAATTCAAATTATTTAAATAACAAATTAATTATTTATTTAGTAGTTAAAAACAAAATGTACAGAAAAATGTTTCTTAAAATTCTGAAATTTTGAAAACAATACTGGAAAATTATTTTAAATAACATTAATTTAACAGTAATCATAAATTTTGTTGTTGTAATCATAAATTTTGTTGCTAGGCAGGCATTATGGGGTGCGCTGCTCCACTTTTCCAACTGAACCATATTTAGGTATGGAGTGTGACTTCCTCAGTACACTTATGCCATTGGTACTCGTTTATAGGGTAGTCAACGACAGGAAAGGACAACGACAGGATAGATAGAGAGAGAAAATACATCCATGCCCAAACCGGGATCGAACCCAGGACCTCCCTATCCGCCGTCTGTCACATTGACAACTTGACAGGTTGGGTGACCTCATAAATTTTAATAATAGTAAATTATATTTATTTGTTAAAACTTCTAACGTTATGAGAAATGTAAGTCTATACCTGAATTGAAAAAAGTTATGGGAGCATTTTTAGAAAAAGAACAGGTTGTTTTTGAGCTACAATTTTAAAGAATTTTTTTAATAGTAGTAAACATACTATCTAATAAAATTCCAATAATATGATATGTATACATTTTTAGAATAATTATTTCCTTACTAAATTTATTTCATTGATGGGAAAATTTATGTGAAATGTATAGAGACATAATAAAATTCGCTTATCTTAAAAATTTCGAAATAGTCATAAAAAATACAAGGAGAAAGTCATTTTGTTGTCTTAAGTTAATTAAAGTAATAGGGCTTTTATATTTACGAAAGAATATTGTTAATTAGAAACCAGTAAATATTTTTCCTTTTTTAGCAGCTGTAAAATATTACAGTTATTATATATATATATATATATATATATATATATATATATATATATATATATATATATATATATATATATATATATATAAATATATATTACTTTCTGAAAACAAAAACTGAACACAATTTATCCAATTAAAATTTTCTTCTTTGTTTAATCATTAGATTTAACATATAAGAAAATTTTAATAGAAATTTCGTAAATGCGTATGATATAAATAACATAATGCATATGTGAACTTCTACAGATATTAAGCATCATTGCCTTTTAAGCAGTAAAATATCATACGGAAATTTGTCATTGTAAAATTTTCGCTTGTCTTTCACATTGAAAGCAAATTTTGTGCTGATAAACTCGATGTCTGTTGAATCAGTTATTTTTCTATCTTTAAAAATATGTCTCCATTGTTGAGGGAAACTCTTTAATTAAGCTTTGGAGGCTTTTTGTACAAGCTTTATATGTATATGAAGTTTAAACTTTTAGACAATATATTTATCTAGTATTTCTAAGGGAAATAAATTTTGAATAAAAATCCTTGTGATGGTAGTTTTGCTGTAAGTAATTAAAGACACCCAATTTTATGAAATAATTATAGTCAGCCTTCTTTTCAAAACTGCCTATAATTATTTTCATGAAATGAAGTACAATATTAAATAATAGGAAGTGATTATAACGATAAAGTGCTGCTTAATTTCTGTAGAGTAATTAAATTTTAAAATATTGTGAAATAATTAACCTTCTCTGAAAATTTTCAATTTTTGAATATTTATTCTTAAAAATACATAATACAGAAATTCAAAATCATGAGATGAATTATTTCTAAAACTAAATTAGTTTAGTAATCATTTGCTGTAAAAAGAATTTTTTTTTCCCGGTTACAAGGTTTTGTTTTCTTTAAAAAAAATACATATAATTAAATATATAAATAAAGAATGCTTTCTAATCTTTGAAAATTAATAAAAGAAATATAAAATTAAAATAATTTGTTTCTGAGTTTAACAAATATACTAAAGGAAATAAACAAAAATTAAATTAAGGAAAGCACTTCTAATTTCATAAGTAATAATTTTAAAATAATAAAAAACATGAAATTTACTACAAATTGTAAGAAAATGTTCATATCCCTCAGGAATTAATATTCCCACCATATTTAACACAAAAAAATTTTAATATTGAACATGATAATAATTATTAAAAATACTTTTATACTATGTATTTGTTTTTAATATTTCTTTTGAATTTTAAAACAACTACACAAATAAATACTTGAAGTATAACAATTTATTGAATATCAAATTCTTATAAGTGTTTCATTGGCATAACTACTATCAAAAGAGTTAATAATGCAGATTATTTTATGTATAACAATATAAGTCGTTAGAAATAGATGAAGTAGAAACTTAAACATAACTCAAAAATAATATTTATTCAAAATGTATGAAATAAGATGTAATAATAATTTTAATTTTGCAAGTTTTTAAAAAAAATCTGAGAGAATTCTTCTTAGAAAATAATTCAGCTCTAAAATTACTTCATGCTTCATTTCTTAAATTTACTTATTCTTTGAAATCCTATTCCGGAACTATGTTTTATTATAGTATTCTGAGCAATTTTAAATGAAAAGAGACCTTTAAAATCTGGTTAATGATAAGAAGGATAATTGTTTGTAATCATAATAAAAACAAAGGTGTATTTATTGGATATTTTAATAATTTGTATAAGCTTTATACGAACCTATGTAAATAAAATTCGTATTATGTGCTAGCACCGATGTCCTAGATAAATGAAATCCATATTCTGGCCAATCACTGTTGTTCTACATAAATAAAATCTTTATTCTGAGCATCCTCTGGTGCCCTATATAAATAAAATCCCTATTCTAGGCATACATAAGTGTTCTACATTAATGAAATCCTTTCTTGGCAATACACTGCTGTTCTAAATAATAAAAATCCTTATTCTGGGCATAAATTAGCGTTCTAAAAAAAGAAATCCTTATTGTGGGAATGCACTAGTGTTTTCGTAGTGTTAAATTTAGAACGACTGCATGGAATGGAATAAAACTTATATCAGGATCTAGGTCTCTGAATAAATTAAGAGATTGACTATGTCTCAAATCAGAATATTTGTCACAAAGATTTGTACTTAATTTAAATGACAATCAATACTGATTTAAACACCTTGTAAAATTGCATAGACTGCGATGCTCAGCTTATCTCTACACAATTCAGGAACAAGGGTGGGAAATTTGTTTCTCCCTTTTAAAATTACATCTGGAGATAGAAAAATATATTCGCATCATCAATACAATAGTTTTTCTATATTTAAACAATAGTATTCTTAAATAATAAAATGGTATTTACCTTTTTTCAGTTCTTAAAAAATATTGTTTTAGTTCACTTCAGTTGAATGCATTTTCAGTTTTCATAATTCATTGTTGATCTGATATCATTAAACCATGGATGAAAAAATAGTCTATGGATTTCGAAGTATTATATACATATATAATTAACATAATTAAATAGAATTTTTAAGTATTCTTTTCCTTATCTATTTGTGAGAATTCATTGCAATAAAATCATATTTTAAATAAAAATAACTCAAATGTGAATATTTTTTAAAAAATATTAAATATTATCATTTTTCTGAAGTATAGTATTCCTCGCGAAAACTAAGTATATTTTCTATATGTATGAATTTAAATGCTGGAATACTGGATCTGAAAGTTGTATGTACATCATTAAATAATTACTCTACTCGTCATTTATACGGCAAAAAAAACTTGAACTCTTATTTTAATTCATATATCACATTCAACAATGATTTATTTTATATTTTTCTTCATAATTTCTATAAACATTTTTCTAAACTCTGTATTTCAAATAAGTAATAAATACAAATGTTAGTATCTTTAATATTGTGTACACTTAGATAAATAGCACTGTAATATCTTTGGTTTTGTCACTTCCTTTGATACGATACATTGAAAAGCAATCATTTCTCTAGCGAATACAATATCCTTTTACGATGAATCTGTTCGACTGTTGCCATGCACGAAAAATAAAAGTAGAGCTGAATACGCAAAATTTGTATTCGAAATAGCTTCCCATAATTCCTCATTCTTTAAAAGATATCACGAGACAACGTTTACACATGTACTGCAAAAATGATTGGATAGCAGGAGAGATTTACAGAAAATTTTTTTTTCCTCCAACTCTTTGGAAATTTACATTCTAATAAGTTGGCACTGCTTTTCATCGGAAGCTGGAAGTTTGAAAGGAAGCTTTCGAATGCGTCTTCCTTCTTTCAACTCAACCTTCTGTTCCATTGAAAATGCCTCTGTTCCTTTTCATATTACTTAGAATAAAAATCTCTGCGGGCTAAAAGGAATTTTAACTGAGAATGTCAATTTCAATGGTTTGTTTTGCCGCGATCATAAATTTCGACAGCTGCTAAGCAAAAGCATTTGTGACATTGCTTTCTTTTTTCTTAAATCGATAAACATCGTTGCGTAAACTGTGTTAATTATATGAGAAATGTTGAAAACCGTGTAAATGATTTGTTTTCTAAGCCATAAATTTTAAATGACATTTGCATGCGTTCTTAAAAGAGATATTTTTGTTTCGAGAAAATCTCAGTTAGGTAATGTTGCTCGTAAATTCCTTTGATCACTTTTAATGACAGAAAATTGTTTTCTTCTGTAAAACTTTCAATGAAGTCGTTGATTTTGGTTCATATTTGACTAATAAAGGAGTATGATTGAATAATTTACTGTTCAAATATTCTCTGATGTATGAAATAAAATTAATCTTGAGTATTAACCATTTAGAAATCCATTTAAGATGCCAAAAATGATTCCTAATATCCATTTTACACAAATAGTCATTTTAAAATAAACATGTTAGTTTCAAATTTATAAAACGTAAAACTTTATGAACATATTAAGAAAGTGATTACAATTGAAAACTTTTAATTTTCTCTTCTTCAGAATTAATTAATGCAAGAAATAAAGCATTATTACTCTTTTTATGAGACATTAATTTATGCTTTTTGGTCATATATCTAAATCCATCATTCATAAAAAAAGAAACAGTAAATCATATAATGAATTTTTGAGCAACAATATAATTATTTATTGTTTATTATTCTTGCATGCGTTATTTATTATTCTGTATGCAGTAATCATATATTTATCATACTTAAGAAAATATTGCATAATTATTATGCAATGAATATATAATTACTATACAATGAAATTTAAAAAATCACACTTCAGAAAATTATGTGACCTACTTTTATCTACTCATACGTTCTTAGTTAACAATTTTTCAAATAAAAATTTAGTTATTTTTATGGATATTACTGAAAATATAAAACTGTATTTATTTTTAAAAATAATTATTTTCATTCATATACATAATAACTAAATAATTAAGTGTAAAGTTAAAATAACTGTAAAATTAACCCATTTTTATACTTGTATATAATTAGTTGATTATATATATTATAACACTGGTGATTCATATTGTTATTTATTTCCCATTATAGCCCAATTGAATTTTTCCTTAATATTTTTTTTAATTTTTTTGCAAATAGACATTTTGGCATCATGAATCATTTGAATGTTTGTTATCTTTTGGCATTAAACATTTTTTCTTATTTTCTATAAAATCATTATTTATTATTTGCAATTTGTAAAAAATATAATATGATGTAAAAATAATAGTCTTTTATTTTAATTGATGAACGTTTAATTGTATAAAAATCTATTCTGTCGTTACAAATTGCATCATAATTACATTTAAGAATACAATCTTTAAATCCTTTGCAGAATTTAAATATTAAGTAATACACAAATTGTATGAAATTTAAGAATTAAAAAGTATCTAACTCTATCATATTTAAGCAATTTCATGTTTAAATCTAATACCTAACAGAAGTAATACTTAAGCAAATTGTTACTTAATTGTAATTCTCAAGCAAGTTTACTACTGAAATATGAATGATTTAAGCAAATATTACTGGTAATATTTTAGTAATATTTAAACAATTATTATTATATACTCACACATTAATCGAGATACAATAGATTTTTAACTAATTATTAATTAATTAGCAAACGTTTATTATTTGATATAATGTAACTGACCATTTATTATTGTGTTAAAATGTATTTTAAATATTATTTAATGCTCATTTTCAATATCATTACTCGATGTGTTTCAATATCGCTGCATGTATTTGGAAACAGAAACGCCACTTGTGTCTAAATTGTTAAATTCTGTTAGGAAATAGGTCTCAATAATTTCAAATTTATAGTTTTAAAGTTTCTATGATTTTTTTTGAACGCCTTTTGATATTAATCTATATTACAGTAAATCGTAAATATCAATGAGTATATATTCAACTTAAACCACTTCCTAGCTTAATATAGAGATTTATTTCGCTATCTTCTAAAATTCATAAAATGTTCTAAACATGTGTATTCTTTATGATAATTAATCATCTTTTTAAAGTTAAGCTTAAAATTTGGGAGAGATTTTATAATCTGAACGCTATTATCTTTGCCTTAGGAACGAGACAGAAAAGTCAAAGTAGTGATCATACGGAACTCCAACTTGCAGAAGTCGTTAGAAGAAGCAGGCTGCCCAGCACCAGATACTCAGGCAATTCAACCAACTGCGGAGTTTTACGGCATCAATGGAGGTAAGAAAAAAACATGCAATTGTAGCTATTTTATATTTCATGATTTATATTTCTTATTGTTTATTATGACTTCTAAAGTTATTTTTGAGCAAAACTTTAAGGCTTACATGATTTTGTTGAATTGGCAGATAAATAACTGACATTCTAGTCTTCAGTGCTATAGTTAGTGTTCTAGGTATTAGGTTTGGTTCATATCTTGGGGGATATCACTATAAAAAAGGCGTTGTTCAAATCTTTGGGATTTGTAAGCGTTACATTTGACAAAATAGTTAAGCTGGCAGCTAAATAACAGACCTGCTACTCTTCCGTTTTGCAATTTGTATATCTGGTTCCTATATTTAGAGATACAGTATATCTCCAGTATAATCCAAACTCATCCTATCTGAATCACTGGTTATCTGAATCGCTTTCAGAATTTCAGTAAACTAAACCAGAATGAAAATGAGAAAAATTGAAATAGCACAGCAAAAGGAAAGATAAGAGAGAGAAAGAGATGAGAATGATGTGTCATTTGAGGAGTTCAGAAACATTTTTTTAAAATTAATCCTAAATTTCAGAAGTTAGTGCTGAAGCCAGTAAATGATTAGATTATGAATCGGATCCTAGATTTCAAATGATATTGAAAGTGTCAAACAAGAAGATGATCATTATGTTCAAGTTGAACCTGACACTTGAGAATCAACTACTGAAGAATTTAGAGTCTTTTAAATTTCTTTGAGATGGATGAAGCGTCAAATCGAGTGTGACCACAAGTAAATTCTTACTGTCTAGAGGTCATAAAACTTATATGGGTAGTGAAACCGAGATTTTACCAACATTATTTTTCTAAAATGTTCAGAAGGAAATTACTTTTATTTACAGCACTGTACATACAAAGCTTTTTTTTTTTCAAGTATATGTATTTGTTCTCCCATTTTCAAGGTAATTTAAAATAGATACTTTAAATAATTATTTTACCTTCAAAACGGGAGGACAAAAATACAATTGACTAAATTTTTGATTATCTGAATGTTTTCCGGTCCCAATTGTGTGTGTTATTCTGATAATTGGAGTCAAACTGTACCATAGACATTGTATATAAATTTCAGAATAGATTTGACAGCTGAAAAATTAAACCATTGGTATTTAAATCAACAGTTTGTTGGTTCAACTCTTATTCAAAAGGGTATCTTTGTAATAAGATTATCTAAAGGGTATCTCAATTACGGATCCAGTATAAATAACCCATCGTGATAAAATAACCGTATCTTGGGAAACAATAATCTAAATACCAACTGGTAAATCAACCGTCGCTATGAAGGCTCATCAAATAAACTATTCATTTAAAATCAAATTGATTTTCTTGATGAAATCTGTATGACAGAAATTTGTTTTTAAAATGTGATTGTTAACATTTAATTATAAAAAAAATTGAAAAATTCCTTTATCTTTTAATGCAAAATAATTTTATAATGCTAAACTTGTTTAATGAATGAATAAAATGCGAAAACAAATGAAAAATTTAGTTCGAAAATTATTATGTAGTCTTTTATTAATTGAAAATAATCTTTCTATCTTTAAAATTTGGCATATTATTTTAAAAATATTAACTAATAAATGAAAGTATGTCAGTTACTTACAATAATCAATTTCAAAGTTTCCTTTTGTGAAAATTCACATAATATAGTTTTTTTTATGCAAATAATAAATTTTGGTACAAAAATATTGAAAATGAACTTAATTTATTTTCCATTTCCTGTTTAAATCAGAAAAACATCAGTTTTTCAGTACTCTTTGGCGAGTAATTTTTTATTTTATTTATCGTTATTTATATTCTCGGAAAACGTTTCTTGGAAAATGTAACGTTACATATATTCTCTAAGTAAACTTCATCGAAATCTTCCAAACTGCAACTCCCACGACATAGATACGACATCGATTTTCCTTATTTAAGTAGTAACAAAATTTAAATCTTATCTTCAATTTTTGTATAAAAGAGAATTCTTCGCCAAAATCTCAGCTGAAGATCTAGGCATGGTAAAGAATAAAACACAAATATCTCTTCAATTCTGTTAATCTATGGTAATATTTTCTTTCGTATTGGGAAATATCATTTATAAGAAATATGTCTTAACTCTTGTCGTTTTATTGCGAATTTTAAATTTTTTTAAAATAAATTTTATTAAGAAAGATTCATCACAAAGAAAGAATCATAAAAATTTCTTTCACATTCATACCTATAAATTATTATTTTAGTTGGATATTGTGGGTTATATGTGTTTTGATAGTTTTGTACATATATCTATTACTTTATAAGATTATATTGAATACAATTCAAATATTTTAATGCCTAATTTACTGAAGCTTTACTAGAAGCTGTTAGTGCAAAACTCATAGCTGTTAGCTGTCTACTCATAGCTGTTAATGCAAAATTTTGACTAACTATTAAGATTATGTATCTGCAATTTTATTTTTAATTTTTAATAAAATATATTTGAAATGAATAACAATTTTAAAACAATATATATAAATAAATTTAGAAAATATGTAAAGTTAGCATTATAAAATGCCCAGATTATGTAAATTAAAATTACTTTTACTACATTATTTTTTGATTTCTTATCATAATTGTTATATATTCCTCATAGAAATGCCTGCGTACATCCTTTGTTTTCATTAAATCTGAGAAACATAGTTAAGTTATTCAATTTTTTTTTTTTTTTTTTTTTTTTTTTTTTGAGTTTTTTTTAGTTTTTGTATAAAGTTTATGATTTAATTTGAGTTCAAAAGAGTTCCTTCTTCTTGTTTTTTGATGAGCCAGTGGCATGACATCTCCTATGTGGGACAAGGCCTACAGCACCCACACCTGTTCCTCTGAGAAAGGGCCTCTGGTGTGTGAAGCATATGCCCCATTTAGGTAATCAGCCTAATACGAACCCCTAGTGTTCAGTTTCCAAGCATGCTTGGTACTCAATTTATTTAACCCTCTTAAGGGATGAAAGGTTGAGTCTACCTTGCCCAATGCGAGGTTCAAACCTCAGGATGCCTTGGAAGCACGAAGCGCCAATACTACGCCGCCGCGAGCATCAATAATACATAATATTATCCCTAAAATTTCTATTAAGTATCTTGAGTTGCACAAGACTTTATTGAAGTGTGTAAGTGTATAATTAATAAGCTGTAAAATAATTTTCTATTCCAGAAGCAGATCAACTTCTCCGGTACCTGAAGGAACTGACATCTGTACTCAAAGATATGCGACGATATATGGATACTCAGGTATAACTTCAACATTTATAATCCTTATAAAAATACTGCATTACATTAATTTATATAAACGAATTATTATCTCAGCTTCATGAAAATATAAAAATTATACTTTAAGTTCGAATGATTTCCTTGTTCTTAATTATTTTACGAAGAATTAAATTTTGCTTGATTTTACTAGGACAGACTTCTGTAAAAATATATTTTAATAAATTTAAATTTAACTAAAAATCCTATTAATCAAAGGTTAGAAATAAATGATTTATAATTCATCAAAACATTTCCAATTTTACACTAAAATCAATTTTATTCATGTTGTTATATTTAAAAATGTGATTTTTAAAAATTTGAAAAATTTTAATACATTAAATTATTTTAAGCCTTCCATAAAAAATGTCAATTCGCGCGAGCATTTTCACTCTAATTTAAATTAAATTAACAAAGTTTATTTTTACAATGATTATAATAACACCTAAAAAGCATTTGTCTATTTTTACAGCAATATTTTTTTTTTATATGTAAAAAATTTAATTTTTTATTATTTTTTCTATTGTATACTTAAAAAATTATTTTTTGATATAATAGATTTCCCTTCAGGTATTTATAGAGAGAGATCTTGCTTTATTTTAGTCTTATTGACTACCTCATCATTAGATTATGCAGAATTGGTGAATTTAAATAATTTTCATTTATGTGACTATTTAAAAGTGTTAATAACTATCACCTATTATTTTTATTTTCCTTACTTTGATAATTAAAATAAATTAATATGGTATAATTTTATCAATTAATATGGTATAATATTTTCTAATAAAATTTTGAATAATGAAAACTAAGCTTCTAGGAAATTTCGATTCATTTCTTAAAATCAGGAAGAAACACATTTTATGTGAAAATTTCAACTTGAAGATAAATAATTAATATCATATCCATAGTTTAATTTAACAAATAAAATGAAATCATTATATGCTTAATGTCTCGTAAGTAAAGCATAAAAATCTTCAATATAATCGTTATGGTTATGAAAATTTAATCTCTTAAATAAATATTTCAAGATTTAAGATTGACTTCAATTACAAGTGTAAAGATTATTAAATTATTACAGTACGCAAATTTTAAGATATTCAAGTATTTTTTGATAAAAATTTTAAATTTTGAATTATGATGTTTTTTCTTTATGATTTATAACAATAATAATTATAAATGTTAAGAAATACTTAATTTTTCAACATTTCTGATAATTTTTTAAAGCATAAATATGGAAACTTGTTATAATGTACGAGATCATGATAAATTAAAATTTTTTTCTGACATACTCAAAGTTTTTACAGGTAAAAAAACATTAAAATAAATGGTAATTAAATTGATGAGTTTGAACTTGACAATTTATACTATACTTAATACTTGAGCAATTTATTTAATTTTAATCAAAAACAATGTGATTGTATTCGAATATATTCTCAATTACACAAATGAATTCTTACATTTGATGATGTAAAGAAAGTTTATTAAAAAAAAAAAAAAGTTGTATCGTCACTAAATTTTAGTTTATTGTACTGAAATCTCGATGTAAGCAAAGTTTTGATGATTAACCCTCCATTGTTATCTTTAAAAGCACTTAAAAAAAGTTTTTCATTGAAATGCAAATTATTTACTTTCGAAATTTATTTTCAGATTATGCCAGATTGTGAAATATGATTTTAGAATGTGTATTCTAGATGCTATCATAATTCGATAAGATATTTAATTTTAATTAATTACACGATTATTCAAGTGTCAATTTATCTTATATGCACTTATTAGCTTAAGGCTATGTAAAATAGCATTTCATAATATGCATATTATAAACATTCAGAAACATAGCTTTATATCTACATTTTTTCCTTTTATTAATATAAAGTAAAATATTAATTTATAACATCAATTAATATTAAAATAATATGCATTTAAAAAACAGTGTATGTTATAAAATAACAAAGCATGCATTATAAATAATTTAAGTTAAATAAAAACAACTATAAATTTTTTTTGGCATAAATCCTTATTTGATATATTGAATGGCTAAATTGGTTACTAAATATATTTCAGAAAAATATTGTCCTATTCCTAAGTGCCAATATCGTGATGAAATCCACCAAATTGACTTATTGCATTGGAATACTATCTTGCGTTTTATGACATACTGTTGTTGTGTACATGAGTAAAGTTTGTTTCGTGTGCCAGTAACCCATTAAGCACTTGATTATTAATTTTTTATTTAACTGCTTGGTGCTAAAAACAGAAATTGTGCTTAACATGCAGAAGATCTTATGAGTTTACCATCGACTCTGTTTAGCTTGTCGGGTAATGAAATATTGAGGTAAAAATAAATGAACTAGATTAAATTAATGAGTAAAACATAAGCTTTTACCCGTTAATTTTGATTACGTACATATTTATGAATAATGTCTATCATTTTAAAGCTCCAAATTAATACAAACTATTGAATCGCAAATAACATTTGAAAATCGCGCCAAACCCGCACAGAATCCTGGGACTTCACCAGAATATTCAGATAGAAAAAGAAGTCATAAATATAAGAACCTATTCGAAACAATTCATCTTCAAATATTATTTGTAAAAACATTCACCCATAAATGTTTTTCATTCTTCCTAAGAAGATATTTCAGAATATGTTGAGTAATCAAAATTAATAATAGGATTTGTGTATTCAATATCTGTCTAATGATTTAACACACACTTCAGTTAATGAGAAAAGTTTTCGAATGTATACAATTAAAGAAAGCCAACTTGAGCGAATAGGACACTTGAGAGATCAGAGTTTTTATATATATATCTATTTGTTATCTCAAGAGTTTATCCAGTTTTGCTTTAACAAGCAGAAAACAAACAGTCCCCATGACTACAATTTCAGGAAATAATATGAAATCCATCTTTCTTTCTTCTGCAGAAACGGGAGAAAAAAAGCTGCTTTTTTCTGATAAGTAACACTGATTGTGTTCCAAAAGAGATTATTAGACCATGTGGTTATAAAAAAAATAAAGAGTTTCGCTTACTCTTGCACTATTCTTGTTTCAATAAGGTCATTTTGTTGGAAAACACATAATAAAAAATTATTAATATTCCTGTTATCGAGATTAAAAAACAATTTTTATTTTTGTTAAATATAAAAAAATTCCACATTTATTAATAGCAAAAATAATTAAATGTGAGGAAGATTAGTTAGACATGTTATACATAAATTTATATTTACCAATAATGAATTATATAGTTTAAAAAAGTCTAACATAACATTTTCATTTTAGGAAAGACACGCAAACTTATACAATTTTTGTTTTAGTGAGGAATTTCTTCAGCATGCTCATATATAATATAATAATTAATATACTTAAAAAAAATTGAAAAATAAGGATTGCTAGTAACATAAAATATTGAAGATCTTTTATTTTTTACTAATAAAATAATTAATTAAAAAGATTAATTAAAAATCTTAGTTATAAATTCATGTAAGTAATTAATAAAATAATACAGAAGACTTTTATAAATTATTTTTCGTTAAAATATGCATTTTTTACGCCATTCTTAATCCAGCAATTACTTTTTGTGTTAATAATCAGGAAAAAATGAATAATATAACTTACAGAATGATAATTTATAAAAATTTTCTAAATAAACAAATCGCTATTTTAATACATTATATTCTATTTATTAATAATTAAATGGAACTAATTTAGAAAATTGAATCAAATTGTATACTTAAATACAATTATTTAAGGAAACATTTATAGTTCAGAATATTTTATCAAAATACATTGGTAAGATATGTGCATTTAAATACTAAAATATTATTTTAAATCAAAATTATTTTTGATTTTATTTTTATTCTGACTCAATAATTATATTTATTTCTATCTGTAATTACAAGATAATTTCCTTAGAAAAAGTAATAAAAATGTATATAAATATAAAGTAATAAAAATTTGTGTGTATAAATATTTTTAAATTTAACTACTTAATGGTAACATATTTCAAAGCAAAGCTAAATACAAATTTTTAATGTTTTTAAAATATACATTGCATGTGAAATTAATAAATAATTCAATTTTAAAACTAAATATGATATTTACTTTCAGTAATGAATAAAATTTAATTAGCTACATTCCGAGAATAGAATTTGTGTATACCTTATGTGAACTGCAGTATGCATTTTAAACAAACAAATATCTTGAAGATTTGGTATCTAAGATAATCTAAATATCATTAGTATTTGGTTACCGTAATTGTCATCTAATTTGTTGCTCACTAATGAGTATTAGGATAAATATTAAAATATTTATTTAAAGCAATGAATGAAATTCAAGCGTATTTTACATTAAATATTTTGAAAAAAAATTGAATATTAAAGCAATCAAAACAAATTAAATTTTTGATCCAACATTTTCTATTAAAGTGATAGTCTCGTTTTGATATCTTAGAGATATATTGAGGTATTTATATAATGTCCGTGTGTTGTTTCACTATATATATATATATATATATATATATATATATATATATATATATATATATATATATATATATATATATATATATATATATATAAAATATATATATACACACACACACACATATATATATATATATATATATATTATATATATATATATATTTTTATATATATATATATATATATATATATATATATATATATATATATATATATATATATATAGTTGCATAAAAACAATAATTTTGCTCCTATTTTCATCTACCAGTTTAAATATCCAGATTTTTCAAAGTTGCAAATTCCAACTTTTATTCACAATTAAAGAGATATATCTTATCAACAAGCATTTAAGATATCGCATCGATTTTAGAATATCAAGAGTGCTGATATAAATTAATAAAGGTAACTTGTAGATTTCTTAAAATTCAATCTTAAGAAAAAAATAGATTTTCCCAGTATTTAACTTCGGGGTGTATTTTCTCTTGTAAAATCAATTATATTTAACACTTTCAATCATTGCAAATATTCCCATGAAGAAAATTAGATTTCATGATTTTATATGCGATCATATTCACACACACACACACACACACACACACACACACACACATATATATATATATATATATATATATATATATATATATGCCTAACTACTAAGAGTTAAAATTTTCAACTTCTTGGGGTAACATCACCAAAATAAGCAGAAGTAATACAATAGCATAACCATTGGATTTGGTATGACTTTAACATTGGAGCACTCAATGGTTATGCCATCGTAATTTTGAAAGTATGTCTTCGTAATATAGATACAGAGATAAGCAGAAGACCCTTACACTTGGCCTACCGTAGCCAAAAAAATAGTTTACATGGAAGGCATATTTGCAGATCTGTTGTGTTCTCTAATGCGGCCGAGGCCACCATTAGCACACACAATGGATTTTTGATTAGGTCCGGATTCGAACCCACTAACTACTACAAAGAGAGCGCATCCCATATCTAGTGAGCTGATCATGACTCTCTTTCTTTCTTTCTCTCTCTCTCTCTCACACACACACATATTGTCCCACAATCTTTATTATCAACAAAAACTAAACTTTAATAAGAAATTATTTTCAAGATTTTACTATGCACTTCTTTTTTGTGATTTCCACAATTTCAATCATTACTACTGGACAAAATAAAATGGAAGTTTCAAAAATAGAATTTATTACAATAAAGTTTTATATTCGGTCACATATATATTATTAGCCTACGGTTTATATTTTATAAAGTAATCATTATTGTCAACAATAGATTCATAAACATGATACGAAAAGATTTAAATTCATTCAGTTATGATTATAAATGTGTTCATATTATATCTTAAATTAGAGTTTAATAGCAATTTAAATACTATTATGTGATTTTAAAGGAACTGAATTATTTTTTTAATAATAACCACAATTTTTCTATTGAACAACTGATATTATAAATAATGGTTTAAAAACAAATTTACATTCTTTAATTATATTTTTAGATAAAGTACGTAACATATTTTTTTTAAAAAAAAAGATTTTCATTTACTTAATTTATCATATAAATTTCATCAGGAATGAAATTATTTATTTTGATTAAAGGTTAATTTAATTCAAATTTTTAGTCGAGAAAGTAAATTCGAAATATCTTATTATAATTGGTGAATTCAGTTATTAAAGTAGAGATTATTTTATTTAAATAAGCGTTTTCAAGGATTATGTACTTATATATCCTAAAAATTTTTATTTTCATTTCATTGGTCTTACTCCCTAATGTTTTAAACAAGGTTTATTTAATTTTATTAAAATATGAATATGTTGAAGGAAATCTGCCGTGAAAATTTCTTTTTAATTCAGAGTCTCATTGTTTTCTCTCATATTTATATGAAATAATATTCAAGTATAAATCATATAGAGGTGATTTAGTGTCTCCGCATCTCAGTTCTGTTAATTTTGTTTTTAAATGCATAAAATCAGCTTAAATTAAACAAATGCGATATAGTGTCCCAATACCACGCATTTGTAGCATTAAATCACCACCAGTTTCTTTAAACATATCTGGGTTACATAAAGTTATACGATGTAACTGTGTCACTCACCCTGTGAATTTTACTTATGGTGCCTCCAATTCCTTGCATGTGAGCGGAATCACATAAAGAAAATATAATTTCAAAAGATCGCATGCTGTTGTTAATTTTGCTTCCATTACTTCCAACAATTTTCAAATATACTGAATTATATAAAGCCCATATAGTATCCCTCACTTTTGTCAGTTTTGCTTCTAAAACTTTCAATCTTTAAATCACAGGTAAAAGTTTACAATCGGGTATTGGCTTTTTTGACATCAAGATGGCTGCTCCACAAAATCTCAACCAAGATAAATTAACTGTCAACCTTTTTCTTAAATCACACGAGAAACTCAATTCTACACCAAATCCAAACCACATAAAGGCGATGTGATGTCACAGTATGATTCACTTTTATAGCTTTTGCTTCCAAGGCTTCCAGTTTCTACCAGTTTTGTGTTAAATCAAATAACAGCAATTTGGTGTCATTAGTCAACGAGTTCTTTTGATTTTGTTTCCAATTCTTTCAATCACTACTCGTTACATTAAATCTCATGAAGAAGGCGTAGTATCACCGTATAATTTCTTGATATATATTTTGCCAATATCATCACATCCTTAAAGACTTTTTAGAAAAAACGTTAATCGAATATAATTATTTCTTATTTTTCTGATAGTAAAATAATGTGTATAGTATTTAATATTATCATATAAAAACTTTCATATTTCATACCGATTTATGCAGAAATTATATAATAATTGTGGAATAATTGATGTAAACAATAATACTCAGTACTTGATTACATGAAAACTATATATATATATATATATATATATATATATATATATATATATATATATATATATATATATATATATATCTGCAGCATTAGGGATTTAAAACCATATTGTTTATAGTACTTTAAATGAACCGTAGGTATACTACACTTTTCATATTTTCTTGTTTGTGTTCTTTAAGTTTACACAGTGAGCTTCGGATGATAATTTGGATTTCACTTTTAAGCGATGTTTGTATTAATAAACTGAATAAATCTAGGTACAAAAGCCATATAATCCAGGATACTAAATTCTGATTTTGGTGATTTATTTTGGATTTCCTTATGTATCTGGCAACCTGGTTTTGATTACGTCATACATATGGAGATCTATAACACTTATACAGAAAATTCTATTTTGGAAACCCTAGTATTTACATCATCACGGCTATCGTAATACATCGTCTGTACATCATTTCTGCATCGCCAAAAAATTTAGAATTTAGCATCCTGGATTATACGGCATCTTTACCTAAATCTACATTGTTTCAAATCTACATAAGTATTCAGGTAATAATGCATAGTATATTTTTTCAACTGTTGATCCACTGAATAGGTATATGTTGCTTAATACTTACACTGTTAGATGATCTAGGTTTCATTCATACTCGACTGTGTAAATCTCTGTTCATTATTTAGTCTTAATGAATTGTGTATATTAAACTTGATAAAACGACGAATTATGTCTGACGAATTGTATATCAAGCAGTGCTACTTTGAAAATCGTGATCAATTACATAGATTGACGTTGTTTAATATTTAGAAGTCAGTGAATGGTGGTCTAATTATTCGGATAAATATATACAAAAATATATAAATATATATATACATAAATATATAAATATATACAAATGAAATGATTTTAAAGTAGCCTGTGATTAAATATATGAAGTCCCACACCCAGACCTCAAAAGATAATAATAAAATCACAAAATATAAAAAGATATTTAAAAGAAAGCAGAAACATGTTGAATGAAATTCTCTGATCATCATTAATATTTTAACTATATTTTCAAATCATATATTTGAATGTAATTATAATACATTATAAATCATGTTGCAAAGTTAAGCCAAAAACATTAATTTCTAATTTAAATCATGGTTAAATTTTGATTCAAACATTTAATATACGATATCATCTTAACAGAGATTTCTCATTATGTAGACTAATAAACAAGATTATGCTATTGAACAGATTTAGATTGAAGATTGGTTTGTAACAACGTTAAATGGCCGCACATAGTATTCCATGCGTGATATCTTATAGATTTATGTGTAATTCATGTAGGGAAAGTTACTTCTGAAAAATATTCTATTGTAGATAAGTTAACAACAAACATTACGATACTGTGCGTGGTATCATAATACTGCATCTGTAAGTGAAACGTATTTTTTAGAAATGATCTAGTTTGAGTATTGTATTGTAAGCAAAACAACGGTTATACTTTGAGTACATTGAGTAGAATGAAGTCATACATTGAGTATAATGAAGCATTTATAAGCGAAGAACATGCTTTCGAATAAATTTAGTTTGGAAAATACAGAATTGTAAACATATTTACAGGTTGTATCAGTCCAAAATTCAAACTGATCTAGTTTATATATTGTGTTGTAAACAGGCTAAACAGTCATACATTGAGTACCATGCATGTCATCATAATGAAGCATTTGTAAGCGAAGAACTGGCTTTGGGCTGCATTTATTTTCAAAAATGTGGTATTGTAATCAAGTCAACAATTTTTACCAAAGCTTAATATCATAATAATGAATTTATGAACAAAGAATAGGCTTTGAAGCTGATCTAGTTAAAATAAAATTTGCATTATAAGAAAGTTAATAACCTTACATTAAACACCATGTTTAATATCATAACAATGCATCTGTAAAAAAACTGATTTTTAACTTTTCTAACTTATATCTTAGTGCATTCAAATCAAGTTAACAGCTATGTATAATACAGTGTGGGTGTTATCATAATGATGCCCCTTAAAACGGAGAACAAGTCGTTCAACTGATGTAATTCGAAGAACATTCTATTGAAGCTAGTTACAGCCATATGGGAACAATACTTTATTTTCTTTAAGTTGATAATTTTATAAATCGTATACATATATTTTCCAATATATGCATTATGACCAGAAACCAAATATAAATTACATTTACATCGAAAATAATAATATTCTATGCTTTACCTCAAAAGATCAATCTTTCGTAAGAGAGCTCACAATTATCGGAAAACTGTCAAGAATTTTCCCTCGGGTTTCAACTTCAAAATATAAATCTGTGCCAAATAATAAAATGTCACTCAAAAAACTCTGCAGAAGAGAAACTTTGAATTTATCAGAGTGTAAATATTTTCTAGAAGTCAAGTACGCAATGGTATGTCTTCCTGCAACCATCAGAATTGCGTAAAATAAAATTTTTAATCTATTTTTTTTAAAAAAGATAGGAGATTTTTGTTTTTAATTTTAAGCAATAGTTCTTTTCTTCTATTACAAATTTAGTTAATAATAAATGTATTCATTTGTAATATATCTCTACTAAAATTTATTTTTCAAAGAAGATTTTTATATATTACCTAACTTATGATAAAAACTTATTAGTTAAAATTTTTTTAATCATATACGTACATGGAATCATCAAAATTTCATAAATTCCTAACTGTAGAAAGAGTGCTACGAAAAAGCCATTTTATTTGAAATATAAAGTTAATTTTAGTACTTATTTTCTTATGAAATGTAATTGATAATATTAATATGTATATATCGCTATTTTTATGCAGATTGTTGATATTTTAGACGTGTGAAATATTATATTTATTTATTTACAGTATTTTTCTACTATATCCTCACTACTGATCCTAAAGAAATAGCATATTTCTTGCGGAGAAACGAAAATAATCTAACGTACATTCGATGATTTTATTGGCACAAAATTTTATCTTAAATTTAATATATATACTAAATTTAATATTTTGTGTGCAAAAATTGACTAAAAAGTGATAAACAACGGTAAGCAAGCCAAATGCTAAACAAAGTTAAAGCTAGATAGTGCAAAAGATCACGTTGATAATTTTGTAGGCTAAAAGAAGCATTACGGTCGCAAATCACCAAGGGAAAAAAACAACTAAATACAGATCATTTAATTTTATCTCATTGAAAAAAAGTTATCATTATACTTACGTAATCAATTATTGATGTGCGATTACTAAACAATTTTTGCCAGAAATAAACACTGGAATTTTAATAAGTTTTAATAAGTAATACTTGTTTAGTTTATAAAATGTAGATAAAATATTATTATGCATTATTCTTTAGTAGTTTCCAAAAACGTGAAGGTATACTTGATACAAATGGATTATTTATGACAAAAATTTACAATTTCTTTCTTTCCTGTTACCGCAATTATCAAAAGCTTGAGTATGGTGGAAAAATACCTTATTTACTAACTAGTGTTGACTATGCAAAGAATCAAAATGTTTCAACTTCCCTCTCAAAATGAAATTAATAATAGAGTAATAATTCTCCTAGCACTTATTGAAAATACTGCACACAACATAAACAATAGTTCTTTTTTTACCTTTTTATTTCTTTAAAATTTATCAAAAGATTATTAATCTTTTATCGGTAGAAAGAGCATTATTCTGGCTATCAGAATGTTAGCGAGTTTACATTCATTCCATCTGAAAATCTGCAAAAGCTCTGTAACGACAGCTGGTGCTCTTAAAGTCAATAGAATCTCTATTAATCTCCAAGGCTATTCTCAAATCTATGTTTATCTGTTACATTTGGAGAAGGAATCAATCTGGTCATTGGATTGTAAAGAGTTTGATACCAATCTCAGCCGAAGATCTGCTGTACCCTCTTACAGCAGTTGAAGTTGGTGTAATTAATTGTAATAAAAATTCTCTCCAAGAGAATTGCTAACTTTTGTCAGATCAATTTTAAGGTTATTTTGTTTTATCTCTGCTTCTAAATTATAAGAACCCATCAACATTTGAGATTTTGTTATAACTTGGCACTTTAGTTTCGAGGAACAGTTCTTAATTCTTTCAATTTTAGGGGGATTCCGATTCATTACAAGCATCTTTACCGAGACGAAAGTTAACTAATTGTCTAAATGGTGATTAGAGACATAATCATTCAGCTGCTAGCTCTTCGCTTAATTGTTTGGACAGTATTATTTTAAAAAAATCATAAAAGTGAAATGACGATACTATCTTAGAAAACTATATTAAAAGTTGTTCGATGGATTACAGAAATCCTCTGCCAGAAATCTTTAGAGAGGGTATAGTATTTATCAGCATTGAAAATTTCTAAATATGAATAATTGATTTGAATCTCTTTTATATCGTAGTTCTACTTTGGCACATGGTAGCATAGTGGTTAGGGCATCGACCTTTCCTTCAGAAGGGCACATGGTTCGATTCCCAATGCCGCCAAAGAACCACCGAGTACATGCGATATACGTCCTCGTTAAATCCGTGAAATCGAAGTCCTGTGGTCGTCATTAAGCAGTTACTATGGATGCAATGGTCTGGAGGAAATTTTTCCCCGTTCAGATCAATGTCAAAATTGAGGGAGTGGATCCTTTTCTGGTGCCATCTATCGGAAGATTTAAAAAAAGCTAAGACGTACTTTCGCCTCTCTCTGCTCTAACTAACACGAAAGACGCTCCCTATTGACTAAAATTCGCATAGCCAAGACACAGCGATCTTGGCTTGTCCACAAGTGTCATAAATAACAACTAATATTTTAGTTGCTATATTATTATTGACTCTCAAAAAATCATTTCAATTAAGACAAATATATGAATTCAAGTATCAGAACAAATATACGAATTTGTATTTTGAATCAGAAGGGTAACGTACTAGAATATTTGAGTGATATGCAGAAAAAATCTATTTCACATTAATATTACTAAGTTATTTATCTCTGGAAATTTTTGTTTCAATTTTATTAAGCAGTAAGTTGACTTCATTTATCATATTAATTTAAGGAAACTTTTATGTCTATTTGATTGCTTGTTGAAAATATTTCATTCACTTTAATGTCATTCTTGTAAATGTATACGCAAATAATTGATCTTTTTTTACAACAAGACTAGGTTAAATACATAAGAAATAAATAAATTTGTTTATACCTTAAAAAAATTAACTAAGATTAACAATAATGAAAATAATTCTTGTTAAATATCATTATAAAATAATGAAAATTCACTTAATTTGCTGTAGAATTCATATTTTATTTAGAAAAATTATTTCACTTTAAAACCTCTGGAAGCAATACTATAAAAATTACCAACTTACTGTTTTTTGAACCATATTATTAAAACCGTATCACATGAAATAAACTATAAACTGTTTGCTTTTTGTCTCAAATGGAAATTATTTCACCACCAAATGTTTTTTCCATACATATCTAAGTTAAGATTATAAGTAATGATAATGATGAATGTCATTACTTATAATCTTAATGTTTTTTTTAAACATTTAAAATTAAAATTACAAATTTAGATAGTTAAAATGTCTTAAATATTAAAAGATTTTGCCTTTTACTGTTGTTATAAATTGTTTTTTTTTAATTCAAAGTTCAGTTTTCATTAACGACTTCTATGCAGTGTAATTTACAAAGTAATTTAAATGTAATCATTTATATTTGCGAGAACTGTTTGAAATTTGCGCTAAACACATTCTGTGCGTATAATAACTTAAAACTTATTTTTGAAAATTTTTTATCAAGTTAATTTGTAAGAATAATTGATAAATTTACTTTCATTTTTTTATTTTTCACTCTTGTTCCATTTTCAACAATTACATACTCCATAAAGCTAAACTTACAACAAGTAATTACTTTTAGAAATAATTATTTAAATGAATTGAAAATTATAAATTTTCACTTAAAAATGAAAAAATAATGAATATAATTAAATGCACACACAGTAAGTAAGATTAAAGAAACTGCGGGGACAGATGCCGTATAATACAGGATGTCAAATTTTAAAAATTTTTGGCGATGAAGAAATGTTTCCAAAATGATGTCTTGTGACGTTTACGATGATGTAAATACTAGAATTGCCAAAATAGAATTTTGTAAATAATTCTTGTCTCCATATCTATGAAGTAATAAAAACTAGGTTGATAGATACATAAGGTAATCCACAAATAAAATCACGAAACTAAAAAAAAAAATGGCATTCTAGGTTATACAGTACTTTATTTAGATTTTATGTACTTATCTGCAGATTTTCTGTCTTTTATTGTGAAGGGAAGATATTTCTCTGGATGATTATTACGCTAATTATCAAATAATAAAAAAATTATTTCATAATTTTGAATGAATGTTTTCATGACTTCATCACAAGTACTAATTTTTTTATAAATTTTCATTATTCTCAGATTTTATGTTTAAGAACATTTATTGCTGTAGATAAATATTACAACAATCATCAAATGATGACAAACAACTAAATTGATTTAAATGGTTCTGATTGTACACATACAAACTATTAAACACATACATAAGTTTACATTTATAAAATATATAAAAATAATATGTTTATATTTATTATATTTGTAAATAATGAACTTTAGTTTCCAAATCACGTATGTTTACGTAATAAATTCTCTACAAATGAACAGTTAGTTAAATCAAACACAATAAATATAATTATTTAACTTCTAAGGATTTTACACTTTTATTAACGAAGAATTTTATTTCTCCAGAAGACTTCGATAAGAATGATCAGTAAAGGAAAATTGGCTTCATATAAATAAAGGGATGAGTTCACATACACGAGCGCACGTATACAAATATTTATATTTATTCTATATTATATTTTTGTGATATTTACATTTTTGAAAAATAAAATTTTATTTTCAATAACGACGTAATATACGGGATTTAGTAAGTGTTAGAGTAAAAATGGAGATGCGTTTGTTAAATGTTCTTGAAAGAAATGTTTGATGTACTCAAATAGAAGTATAATTCAGGAAATTTTTCTTGTATATTTCACGCTTTCATTTCATTATCAAAATAATTAACTTCGCTGGATGATCATTATGATTATTATGAACTTATAAAAAATTGTTTATATATTTAAATATTCGTGATTTAATCAAACACTCGAGTAGCAGTATTTTTCCTTATATTCATGAATAACTTTTAATTACCATAATTACGCATATTTACCTAATTGATATTGCTGACACAAATTCTTAATTAGCAAAAACATAATGAATATAATTATTAAAGTTTTGTATATTTAATTGCAAAATTCATGCATTCTATTATCAAGCTAATTCATTTTTTGAATGATTATTATGACAATCATTAAATGATTAAAAATAATGTATATGTTTCCATAGTCATGATTTAATCAAAAAGTCAATTTTATCAATATTTTCCCTTATACTCTTAAATAATTTTTAATTACCACCATTTACCGCATAGATTTACATTTATTACGTAATTAATATTGCTGGAACAAATGTTTAATTAACTAAGCATAGTTATTAAATGTTATGTATTTACTTCCAGGTTTCATATTTCCCTTATCATTTATTTGAATAATTATTAAATCATCAAATAATAAAAAAAATAATTTATGCGTTTAAATATAATCAAGATTTAAACAAGAGTTCACTTATATTTTCTCATATATTTATCTTAAATAATTTTTGATTTTATCTTATAAAATTTATAATCAAAAATTTACTATCGGAGCACACATTCATTAAAATTATAAGAGTTAAATGAGTTTATTGTTATATTTTATATAATTTTATTTCCAGATTTTATGCTTCTATTTATGAATGATATATAATTTTTTGAATAGTTGTTTTAGTTATGGTAAAAAGATAAAAATGGCTTAATATGTTCAAGTGGTCTTGATCTTATCGTACATACAATTTTTCATACATTTTCTCACACGTACAAAATAATTTTAATATAAAATACCAAGAATATTTATTTAATAAATACAATTATTACAAAATATTATAAATCACTTATAGTAATTATAGAATTTTTACATATCTAAATATAGATTTTGCGTTTTCTCTTACAAAGTAAATTAATTTACATATATCATTATCACAACAATCATCAATAAATTAAAAATTGTTTAAAAGAAGTTAAGCAGTTGCTATGCAATCACGTACAAATATTTATATCTTCCTTTTACATATTTGAAGTAATCTTTAATTTCCAAAAACTCGTATATTTATTCAATACTCAGCTACCCATAAAATGCCTCAAGTGCATCATATCTCCACCGAGAACCTCTAATATGCAAGAATCGAACTGTTCGAGAGGCATGTCTTGAGAAAATCACCTCACTTAAGTAGCCGGGAATGGCAGTGCTGCTAATATAGAATCCTGCTCGTTACAATAGTTGGTATGCATCCCCATAATGGTACCACGGTGGAACGTAGCAGCTGTTTGTGCTTCGAGTCCATTTAGGGAGACTTCAACAGCCAGAGAGGAACTCTTCCATTGAAAAAGGAGAATGAAGCATGTAAATGCTTCTCTCACGTGATAATGGCAGCAGGGCATCGAGTAAAAGCACTTAAAGGCAAGAGTTCAGAAATTGGCGCTGTATAAAACCCACCGAGAATTTTTCCCGGAGTTTCAGGAGTTCAACTTGAAGGATGGGGCAGATTTTAATGATGCATGGCATCGCATTGCTCAAACTTGTTTTCTTGTTTTTCTCTGTTAATTGCCTATTAAATATTCACTAATTCTTCAAGAACTTATTCAAGTTAATTGTATACTATGAACTTAATTTTATTTAAAAGGATTAAAATTAGGTTAAAAAGAAAAGCTATAAATTGCACACGGATTAATGGGTCAATGAATGAAAATATTGAGAACCATAAATTAGAAGAAGAATTAAAATTATAAATATAAAGAAAAATGTCAGACAAATTACATAAAGTTGTTTAAATAGTAAAAAAAAAACAATGGTACAGTGGATCATTATACTAAGTTTCATTACGATTAGAATAGTTTTAGAGTGTCAATTGTCATGATATTGTTATCGTAAAAAAATTTATTTATTCTTAATTTGTAATTTCCTTTCTCAATAATTCTTATTTATAAATAAAGTTTTCGAAAAATACTCCGCTTCATCTTTTTAACTTTTGAATGCTGAAACTTATAAGCATGAAAATGGATAAAAATGTTAAGTGCATATTTATTACAAAAGGAGACGTCTTTCATATCCTTGCAATAAAATTCATAATTTAACTTTCTTAGTTACCTAAAAATAAGTAAATCATATAAAACAGAAACTTATAAAAAATTTAAAAGTACAATAAAGCATACATAACATATTTTGGCAAAATTAAGAATTTGATGTCACATTCAAAACAATTTCAAATAATGATTACAAGTTTATTAACAAATTAGGAAAATACATATTAATATGTAATTTTTAAACATTACATGAGAATTTGAACTCCTGTAAAGTTGTTTACTTTATCGAGCATTCAATTTAAAATCTGTAGCTGCGGAGTGAGAGAGAGAGAGAGATTTCAGACAGATTCAAGAATGTAGTTCTTTCCTTTTTCGTTACCTTTACTTGTTACCTAAATACAGAGTGTAAAAGAGCGTTTTGGGCTACGCTAAGTAAATAATATATATCTTTGGAAATAACATTATTTTTTTCTGAATCGTATTTTTCATAGCAGTTAGTTGCACATTTTCCACCACAGCTCATGACCTGCTGTTATATTTATGATCCTTAACAGTTTAAAATCACAACAAATCACTAGCAAACTTAATACGTTAGAAAAAAGGAGTCAAATGATTATCTGAAAAGGTTGTCATTTGGCTGTATGGTTGGCATTGTAGTCTGGCTTAGTTTACAGTAAAAGGAAATCATTTTTTATGTATTCTGATTCATTGAAGATGGATCTATTATTCATTTGCAATGCTAAGTAAATAATATGCATTATAACCATATAATCGATGGCAATATATTTATACTTTAACATCATATAATTTGTGGGTAGAGAATGATACTGTAACAATCGTCTTTGCCATCATTTTTGTCGTAGGTTCGTGTTTAGTAAATTTATTATAGACCACAATACGTTACACATGATAAACATTTATTATCATCACACAAAACAAAGCCAGAAACGTAGACATGGGCGTAATATATTGTTTATCCCGTCTATTATTTATCATTTTATTCTCGAGTATCTAGATCGAGGCGCCACGTGTGGCAAAATTAAAGGTTCTCATTAGAGATTTCTCTCTAATCTTGACAGATACTGATAGAAAACCATTATGCATTCTAATAAAATTTCATTTTGAATACATTCTGGAAGTAAATTTCGTTTTCAACCATTTCAATCAGCATTCTTTTAGTGATCAAAAGCCCTCACTTTACCATCTCTTTTTAATTTAACTATAAAAGAACATTTAAGCTAACAACACTGTATTATATACTGTTTGCTTTTTATGATAGAATATTAAAAATATGTACCGAATATTCGAGAAAAATTCTTCTTTATTTCAATTTATAGTTTTTGACAACCAGGAAAGAGGTTTTAAACATCTTGGAAAAAAGTGCACAAGCGTTTTAAATAATCAATAAAATAAAAAATTATTATTTTGCTTTTTTTTTATTTTTGATGCATTTTAAAAATTAAAATATTGAAATTTGGTTTTCGAATTTTTTTTAAAAACTAAAGCTTTATGAACATGATTATAATGGAATAAAATAAATATATTTTGAGATGTAATTATTTATTACAACTTTAAATTCCAATTATTAATTAATGAGAAAACATTTACGCTATACCAGCAACTGCAAAATGTATTACAGTCCTATTCGTAAAAACTAATTCTCATTTCATTTTATATATTTATATTTTCTAATAGGAATAAATTATTACTTCTAATTAATAATCTTATCCATATCATAGAGAATCCTATGCTTAATATAAAAGGCAAAGATTCCACCAATAATTAGAATTCAGTTTCTATCCTGGTACTTATTAACCAAATTGGCATGGAAGTTCTCCGAAACGAGATCAAAAGAATACAATACCTATTGAAAACCCGAAACTATTACAAATTCTTTAGAGCAAGGAATTGAAAATTGTACACAAAATAGCATCAGTTCGCAGTATTCCCTTCGTCCGATAACGATGAAGCTTTGCATCGAGGAATTCCTACCATCGATTAGAACTACAGCTGTTACAACTCTTCTGTCCTTTTACAATAGAGACACATAAAAGGACAGATTCGCGAAATCATTGCCGGGACACAATAGCCCCAGGCTGTAAATTCGAAAGGATGTTTGCGGCTCTTCCATCCGGGCACTTGCACTCGTATAACGCCTGGGTAATATATCATTATATATGGAAGGAATATTACAAGTTGAAAGGAATATGAATAGATTTTTACCATGAAATTCATGAAATGTGTAATTTATGCATTTCCACATCTTGTGAATGTCCCTTCTATGGCAAGATAGTGAACAATAATAATCCATATCTTGCGATGAAGGTGAGGTAGAACACTAAAAATCTCTTTTGTATACTTGATAACAAATTCCTTTTGGTATAATTCCAAATATGTTACATATATTAACTAATATAAAAGTACAACTATTTTAAAAAAAAGGATTTAGAAGATATTAAATATTCATTCTTTAAAAAGTTTATTCATTTTTGTTTCTGCTATGAAAACTTTCATTCAAAAAAGTTTTCACTTTCAAAATGAAGAAACTCATGATTAATCCTACTAAACAGGAATTCGATTTCTGTAAATGAAAATGAAAATTATTTTCCATAATAAAAAATAATTAAATTATGTAATATAAATAAAGAATTTGGAATGTTATATTTTGCCGCCCAACATGTCTACTGGTCAGCGTGCCTGACTGTTGATAGGGAGGTCCTGGGTTCTAATCCTGTTTCGGGCATGGATGAACTCTTTCTCTCTCTACCTATCCTGTCTTTATCCTTCCCTTGTATGAATGGGTTGTGAATGGTTGCCTACCTTATAAACGGGTACTTCTGGCATATGTGTACTGAGGAAGTCGGACTCCACATTTAAATATGGTTCATTTGGAAAAGTGGAGCAGCGTACCCCATAATGCCAGCCTAGCTGGCATTATGGGGCAATTTTAATGAAATCATTATTTTTCTATTTTAATTAAAGCACATCATTAGAAATTTGTAAAACGAATCACAATTTTAAATACAATAATTGGAAAACAATAATTTTTTTAAAAAAAAAATCTGTTTGCAATGACATTGCAATGACAAAACAATAAATTTCATCTCTTATAATTTATGTAATTATATTGATCTAACACTGATTATATACTTTTATATCTGAAGAGATATCACACATCTCTTTGGATAAATCCAACTACAGTCTGAAACAAATTGTTTGGATAATTTCTAAAATTGCCTTCCAATAATCATGATTCTACATTGGCAATAAATTGTGACTCTTAAAATATCTTGTAAATATAGCTAATTGTCTTATACTTCTTGAAATGATAATTTTTATTATCATATTCTTTTCCCGTGAGTTTTTATTAACATATGGTAATTATTTTAGCCATTATAATTAAAATACATCCCTATAGTTTCTAAAAATTGCATACAATTTCAAATGCTATTATTTAACTGAAATTGTTTTGCGGTTTCATGTAAACTTTTTCATGCTATTATTTTATTTCCTTTCAATATTGTATCAAATCTAGGGTGAATTTTTTTCAAGATATATTTTTAAATAATTTTAATAATTATTTAAAATAATTTTGTTATACATATAATTTTGTTATTTCAGACTCGAGAAACGAAATTGCTGAGAGACACACTGGAGAGATGTGAAATGTGTCGCAGTAAGTATGATAATATTATTTTACATTAAGAGTTTTAATGAAGATATTTCAAAAGTGTTTCTATTAAAATTTATTATGTTAATTAAAATGTAATATATTTTTGTTACATAAAACCTGAAGCAAAAAGTAGCACATCTTTTTTATTCGATTAAAAATTTAGTTATATAGTAATGTTTTTAAATTTTAATATTAAATTAGGATTAAAATTCCTCCACCATCAGATCAATGTTAAAATTGAGAGTATGGATCCTCTGGTGGTGCCATCTATCGGAAGAGTTTAGAGCAAAGTCTTACTTTCAAATTCGTAGTTCTCTGGTTTAACGAAAGACAATTTTACTGACTTAAATTCGCTTCATGAACGGCATAGTGACCTTGGTTTGTCCAAGTGTCATAAGTAACAATAACCCTCTCATTTGATTTTTCAGTAAATTTGCGAAACTTATCGCTAAAAAGGATATGTTTTCCAGTCATTTTGAGCATCGACACTTTACTGTAAGTCCACGACTTTTCCTTTTTCAGATCAATGCCTATTCTTTTTTCTAAAGTTAAAAAGCGATATTGTAAAACTTTATTTCGACATTAAAAAAATACCTATTTTTACTAATAACTTAGTTTTGAGATACTTTTTGTAATATTTTTAAGTAATAACTAGAATTTATCAACTGATTCCTACATGATAGAGATAAAGTACTTAGTATTTTACTATTAATAAGCACAACGTTTTCCAGCGCAAAATAAATATGCTGTCAACACAATTAAATAGTAAGACATGTTTTTACATTTTGAAAAATGTAGCATTCAATATTATTTACAACAATTTCTATACTTTTAATAAATCTTAATGAGCAATATAAGACTTTCTTTATTAAACTATGGTTTAATAATTTTTATTTGCTACCAATTTAGTGTTTCTAAGATATTATTGCTGATCTAGCAGTTGATTGGTTAAAGTTATGGCGTTTATCAGTCAGCCGTCAGATTCGGAACAACAGTTCATTACTTCAATTTCAATTTTAAGCGTAAACGTATTAATGATTTGGAATTGTCTCCAAACTGGAGGTTTTAGTTACATTAGTCTAAATTTAAATTAAATGATCAACAAATTTACCCTCTTAAATTTAAATGATCAACAAATGCAGTCCTAAAAAAGGACATCTTAATATAAAAAAAAAATAAGCGATATACCGTAAACAATTCAGCTATACAATCATAGAAAAGTAGCATTTTAATATCAAATTACAGCTTATACACACACACTAGGAAACTTGCTTTGCTCTCAAGCTCTAATTCGATTGATATCTTTAAACGCTCAGAAAAGATGAGCTTGATATATTAGGTATATTTGTCATCAGACACATTATTAACTATCAATGGGCAGTGAGTCTTTAAATATATTGCTGAAGGAAAAATATTCATTTCTAACTTGTGGGTAAAAGATTTGAAATTCACAAACAAATTGATGCGAGTTGTATGAATTTCTTTAATTCACCACTTGTGAGTAAAATTTATCATCAACCATTAAGTTCACTGCAAATCATTTTATTTTTTTTAGCTAATACCCAGTTCTGTATTTTAACATTATTTTCTTAATCATAGCTAACAAAACAGGAGGCAAATAGACAATATATACTTAAAGAATGAAATATTTACTAAGCTAAGATTTATATATTGCTAAAAAATTTTCAGAAATTTAAATTAAATCTTCAATATAAAATTTTATTTCAAAAGTATTTTTTCTCGAAAAAACTTAATATTTTAGGAATTTTCAAAATTGTAATGTATATATTATCATCAAAAAATCTGAATTCTTTCTTTCATAACTTTAAGTGAATATATATCGCAACAATATCATAAAAAAATTCAAAAACATCTCTAATGGAACATTCCTTAGAGATGTTTTTTAATTTTTTTATGATCTTAAAAACTTGTACTAAAGACTACACATTCTAACGCAAAGTGTAATGAGATATACTACAAAGAGATGCTAATAAAGCAATGATTATAATCTCTTTCCAACATATCACATTGAATTTATGATTACCATTCAACTGCTGATTAAAATTAATTCTGTTGTAATGGCTTGCGAAAATTATAATCTTTGGTAAAGGACAATATTCTCAAATTAGATTATAAATATTTAACATATTTAATTTCATTATGAAGGGATTTTAGTTTTGAAATTATGTACTGTATAAAATCAATTGATTAATCGTTTTGATTTGTTTGAGACACATCAAAGCAAAATTTATAGGCATCAGTTGAATATATTTCATATATATATAACTATGGTATGTTCAATTGAAATTAATATACTTAGAACAATGGCATGTTGAAACTCGAAATTGCTGATTTGTTGAAATTGCCCATTTTGCTGAAATGAAGGGATTTAGCAATTCAGTTTGTGATAATTACTGTATGTTAATCTTGTGTGGCTTTAATTTAGCGTACAAGATATTTGATATCTCCAGTTCGTTTAACTTGTAAAAGACCCATGGGCATGTCACTGAAGCAAAATAGAAATGTTTAATTAAGTTCTTAGAAGAAGCCTCTCCTTTTGTTTAATATAAGATAAATGTGATATGAAGAGAAGGCTATTCGTGTTATCCTAATCTTATGGCAATTCAAAACATAAGAGTTATAATTATGCGATAAAACAGACTAAAATAGTTATTTTAAATTTACAGACAGTCTTATGACTGGACATTATTTTGAAAGTAACATATAATAAACTATGTATGTATAATATGAGATATATTATATATATATATATATATATATATATATATATATAAAATATGCATATTATTATTTAAATTGTTTTGGTATATAAATAAAAACAATAATCTAACAAAAATAGTAAAATAAACCATAAGGAATATTAAATCCGTAAAAACCATTTAAAAACAAAATAAAGAATATTCGTTCTAATAATATGAATTTCATCCATGTATATAGGATGTGTATCGTGAAACTTCTTATTTTTATTTAAGCTATTGCTTTAAAAATAAATTTTAATTTCGACCAAAAGAAGTTTAATTAATATAAAAGTGCGCTTAATTATTTAATTCCATTTTAATAGAATTTATTATTTTTATGTCTGAATTTATTTATTCGGATAGAGAGATATGGCTCTCTTTTCTGAGTGCAACAAGCATAAAAGATGCCTTCATTTTTTTTTCCCCATATGCACAGTCGCTGGAATTTTGCAAAGATCTCTAATTTAATTTTCAAAACTATTTCCTCAAACTTTCTCAAAATCCATGGATTTTGGCGTTTTATTGAACACACATTAAGTAGTTCTCTTTCAATTTGCGAGAGCAGAAACCAGCCGCTTGCCTAACCCAGTTAAAATCGCCTGATTCAATTTGCGGTATCAAGTCTGACTATTAGATTATGATATGAGATTGGAAAATGTAAAGCTGATTATGGGAAGCGACTTTTATTCTTAATTGTTATCAAAGGATACTGCACCCGGAGAGGGAATTTCATCCGAAAGAACTCTTAGGACAAATGGATTCATTCCTTGGAGCTTGCAGGCATTTCCTTCTGAAGTTCTTTTGCTATGAAAGAGAAAATGGATGGGGAAAAAGTCCCTGATTTATAAGTTTTGCGTGGCAGCTAAGATATATACATCCCTTCGTAATTGACTGTAGCCTTGGAGCTTATGTCTGTAATAGAATTTTTGCTTCATCCTTGGCGAGATACCTTTTGGGAAATATCTCCCTTTTATTCTGCATCAAGATTGAGTATACATTGTTCATGAATATATTTTTGCCTTATGATATAAATATGATATAACTTGAGCAGTATGCTGTTGTTCTTGGCTGAAATGTGTGAAAAATATTTTAATTAAAAATAAATATTTTTAAATATTTTAAACAGGTATAAATTTTTAATAACTTTGCAAATAATGAGCAATAGTAAATGGTATTAATAAACATAAATATTTGTTTATTACCTCATATGTAGGGATAAAACAGTTTAAAATAAAAAAACTAAACATTAAATAAGCTTCAAATCTGATGAAAATCTTAGAAATAATTTTTCCTAAAATATATTATTAATTCGCATTTTTTCAAAGTTTTGAAATAAAAAATGTTTAATTTAGTAAAACAAACTTAAATTTTAATTTCTTTTCAATAAAAAACACCTTTAAAACAATAACTAAAACAGAAAAGTTTGTTGATGAGTATTCATTGTAATATTAAAACAAACTATACTATGTGGAATTTTGCTTATGATTGAGCATTCATACTAAGACATGGATAACTTAGCAGCCGAAGGTGATTCTAAGAAATTCGAATGCTAGCTATTTTCTTAGAGAGAACTTTGACGTATCCCATAGGGAAGAAAATCGGAAAACTTTTAATTTTTAACTCTACAGATTGGCATAAGAAAATAAGAAACGCAACACCATATTCCTTACTGCAATGGCCTGATTGATTGGGTCATTCTTTCCCGTTACTGAAAGGTAAAGACTTCGAATCCCATCGTGTTTGATATTTCTTATCAGAGAAATGTCACCTCTGAAGATGGCAGATCAAGTAATTAGGGGTCTTCTCCTTTGTCCTTACTTCTAAATTACGAAGATTCCCACCCAGCTGGTTTTATCCTACTGAATACAACACAGGACTATGTAGAAAAAAGCAATCTGGAATAATAACAACAACACTATCTCCCAT